>JARQOC010000001.1:157374704-157385714 GCA_033576535.1 Allobates femoralis
TACATTAGAACGATTTTTGTCTTGACGATTTCAGTTTATTCACCGGTTTTCCACCGGTTGTCAAAGATAGAGCAAGCGACTTCTTTTCAGCGTTTTTCCAGCGGGTCCAGCTGAACAAGTGCACCAAAGACCAGTCTGGAAATCGCTAAGAAAAACGCCGGGGAAATCGCCAAGAACACGCTGTCCAAACGCTAGTAACCCGATCGCAAATCGTTAGCAAAACGCTAACAAAATCAGGGACACTGGCGAGTTCAGAAAACTCAGTTCTGCCATTCTCCACCGGTTCCCGGTCGTTCTGCAAAGATGCAGAAACGACTGATGTGCACATACCCTAAAGCCTGCAATGACTACAGTGCCACCTCACCACCGCTGGACCTGGCGCTCCACCACCACTGGACCCGGTGCTCCACCAGAGCAGAACCAACCTAATGTCCTCCTCCCCATTGCCCTTAAGAATGTGAGCCCGCGAGGGCAGGATCCTCTCTCCCCTCTGTACCAGTCAGTCACTGTTAGTTTGTTCATTGTATTTTTAACTTGTTTGTATGTAACCATTTCTCATGTAAAACACCATGGAATCAATGGTGCTCTATAAATAATAATAATAATAATAATAATATGGTCCTCGTGCTGGTATATATCTCCCCTTCCTGGTGTATATGTCCTCCTCCTGCTATATATGTCCCCTTCCTGATATATATGATGATCCTCCTTGTATATATGATCCTCCTCCTGATAGATGACCCACCCAGGGGTCTATGGGGACTTGGTACCCAGGCATTGATACGGGGGTGCTGTCTCGGTGGTAGATGCCCGGGCCCGTAGCCCTGGGGGTCCGCTAAATAAAGGGGGAAAAATAATAAAGTCTCGTGATGCCACCTGCAGTTCCTGGTGAGTTCACCATCGCCGCTATCAAACCGCCGGGGATGGTGGTATTACAGCCTGTTGATAACGCTCCCTGCTAACAGAGCAGGGTCCCTGGGGCAGCATAGCTGCTGTGCTAGTTGTCGTGGCAGCAGCTCTGTGGATTAATTTAATAGAATAAAACACCGGATGCTTACTGACTCTGTACAGGTACTTTACTGACAACAGTTCTTAGTAGTTCAGGTACACAGTTACGCAGTCTTTGCAGTTAGCGGGCCAGGTAGTCACTGGGGAGGAAAAAGTCTCTTTGAGGCTCCCAGAGTGTTCCTTCCTTAGTACCTTCACTGTCCTCTGTGTCCTGCTTGCGCCTCCTTACTATCCTTGCGCTGTCCTGCACAACCCACTTGTCTACCAGGCCCGTTGGGTGCTATGAGGTTACCCTTCTCTAAGGGGCTCGACCCAGTTTAGTGCTCCTGGTGGGGCTGCATGTTCTGGACGAGGTTGGGGCTGCTTGGCAAACCTTACGACCCACTGTTATTGATGGCTCAGGGTTAGACTCACCTGCACCATGACTCGGAGCCGGTACCCCATTGTGGACCAGGATTCCTGGTCCGGCACTGGGTTTCCTCCTTCTGTTGGGGTCACGACTCCTTTTCAGGCGCCCTCCCTGTGGTATCTCTCTAGGACTTGTTCCTTGCTTCAGACTACTCTCTGCTGACTCACACACTGTCTGTGTCGTTCCCGCTCCTTCTACCCTAACGCTCCTCCTACCGGGACCTGTTACCCTGGTAACGGGGGGCCAATTGGTCCCCTATGTTAGGTGTAGGGATGCTGGGATTACAGACTCAGGTTGACTTTACACTCCACAATGACAGGAATACTGCACACTCAGTTATGGGTGCAGTACCCCTACTGTGGCGAACTGACCAGTGGGACGCCACATATACATGTCCCCATCTGGGTTTACATTGTGCCCATGCTACTATATGTGCCCCCATTCTGTCCATAACACCTAATTAAAAACATTCTACTCACCTTTCCTCCAGTCCCACATCACTCGATGTCCTCCTGTAGCCAATACACATTGGAGTGCTGCAACAGAGGGCCCGCATATAACAGTGACATCATGCGCAGGCCCTCTGTTGTGGCACCTCCGACTTTGGCTCCCGGCCACTGTTTTGGCTGCGTGTATCACATGCAAGGACCCGATGAGTCCTCTGCACTGCAATGCTTTTCAGTTAGATCTGCATCCTCGGCGAGGACACTGATCCGACTGAAGCAGGCGATAGGGTCGGCAGGCCCCCGTACCCCTGGGCCCAATTGCAGCTGCGACCCCTGTAACCCCCCCCGATTGTTATGCCCCTGGTGCTAAGCTGTCATATACTGTATGATTAATTGGAATCGTGATCAAGAATAATTAGACATGAAAGATACGTATAACAGAGCAGATCTGACTCTCAGTCCATATATGCGTTTGGATGGAGACCTTTTTATATTTGTGTTTTCTTGCAAGCTGCTTGTTTAAGAGAAATACATATTACCAACCAAACAAAATATGTTTTGTTTTTTTTTTATTTCGATGCTGATTTCAGCATTGGATGAAGCCTTGGTTTAAAGTTCAGTTTACAAGAAAAATGATCAGATTCTCTAATTTTCCACATGGTGGCACTACAGACCATATTTCTGTAATTCTGGTTAGGTTGGATGCACACCATACCATGGGACGCTACACATTATTTCATGTCCATTTTTCCTAGCTAAAAAAAAAAAGTATCTAAGATTTTCATAGTTGCATTTTATACCACACAAACACAACCTCAGGCAAAATTAAAGGCTTGTGCACTATAGGGCAACTCTTTGTCAATGGGCGCAGGGAGGTGAGAAAAACATGATGCTCATTAAGAGCATAGCCACAATAGGTGCAGGAGTTGTAATTGCATCCGGGCCCTGGAGCCTAAGGGGCCCAAAAAGTCAGTTTCATCAATAGAAGAGAGGCTATTGTCTTTAACGATTTGCAATAATTGTGGGCCCATAAAAGCTTTTGCATTGGGACACAAGCTTCAAGTAACGCCACTAATGCTCACCTCTTGGACTGTGTCCCCCATTTGTTGGCTGGGATTAAAATTCAGCAAGGGAATCAAGCAAACACTGCAGCCAATCAGTGGTCACTGACTGACAGTAGTGTTCACATTATGTCCAAGCTGAGCTAGAAGAAACACTAATTACAATCATATTATCAAGTCATAAGTCTACTTTAGCATTTCGTTCTACCCAGCGTTTTCTAAAGGAACATGTGCAGAGGTGGACATATCATTGGTGCATCCTGTGCAGGCGCACTGGGGCCCAAGAGGTTGGGGGGCCCATTTCTAACTCCAAATCTGGTGGAATTGTGCATTTTGACGAGTTCCTCGGCAGCAAAGGGCCCTTATACTGTTCTTGCATAGGGGCCCATTTCTGTCTGTGCCCTCCACCCAGTGCATATGGGCGATGCCACATTGAGCACTAGGACAGGATGACTAGCATTATGTATCATACGAGGCTTCTGATTAATGATTTTAGAGGCATCGAGAAAGTGCTGCCGTTTGGAAGTTCAGCATAGTTTTCTCCCTTTAGTGTAGCTACCCATTCATCGGGTATTTAGACAGTGAGAGCCCACTGTCGACAATGAATGATGATGCCTATAAGGCACTGTGGAATATAGTGATATACATGCAAGATAAATAATTAGTGAGCATGTATGTTTATTACAATTACGGGGGAATAGGTTTCTGTTAGAAACCTCTGATAGTCACTTTTTCCCTGAAAGAAGCATTAAAGGGATTGTCTGGGCTAAAATGATAATTCTGCAGTCACTCTGTGTAACTGCAGACTTATCAATCCTCCCAGAGCCTGCACTGTGAGCTACAAAGGGTTCACTGTTTTTAAACCTGGAAAAGACCCCGTTTATGTGGTATGCATGTTCTCGGCCACTGCGGCCAAAGCCCCCGACTAGTAGGCGCAGCCTCTCTCAATACAAGTGTGTGGAGAGGTGCCACGCCCACTAGTCTTGTTTTGATGGAAAAAAATATACCGCATAATTGCGGTCCGTTCCCGGATTACAAAACGGTGAATCCTTGTAGCACATTGGAAGAATTGATAATTCTGCAGTCCCACAGAATTATCATTTTAGACCAGACAACCCCTTTAAACATACCAATATTATCTTTCCTGTCTACTTGACCTAATAGGACAATCAGGAGGCTGCAATGCACATTAGATGATCAACTGAAATTGGTGTATTTAGATTATTGTCATCCTTGGAAGCTTTAGGCTACATTACATCATTTTGCAGCTTTTAGGCTCAACAGCCCTGTACCGCTGCAGTCTTTTCACTGTTTCACTGCACAAGTGCTTAATCTTGCAAGCAAACAGCTGTTTCACTTGCAAATGCTGTGGCCAATCATAAAGGCCATGCAGCTTTTCAGGCAACAATACTGGGTTGTTGTGTCTAAAGCCCCTCGTCACACATAACAAGATCGTTAGTGAGATCATTGTAACGTCACAGGTTTTCTGATGTAACAGCGATCTCGCTAACGATCTCGCTACGTGTGACACTTAGCAGCGATCAGGCACCTGCTGTGAGATCGCTGATTGTTACAAAGTGCTCTGGGTCATTTTTTGGTCATTGCGCTTCCGCTGGTCAGCACGCATCACTGCGTGTGACAGCGAGAGACCAACGATCAGTGATCTCACAGGCTGGTAACCATGGTAAACACTGGGTATCAAGGCAACGCGCGCTGCCTTGATACCCGATGTTTATCATGGTTAACAGCGCTAAGCAGGGAGGACGCTGGTAACTATAATAAACAGCGGGTATCTAGGCAGCGCGCGCTGCCTAGATACCCACTGTTTATCATAGTTACCAGCGTCCTCCCTGCTTAGTGCAGCCTGTTAGCAAGGAGGACGCTGGTAACTATGATAAACAGCGGGTATCTAGGCAGCGCGCGCTGCCTAGGTACCTGCTGTTTATCATAGTTACCAGTGTCCTCCCGCTTCCAGCAATGTGGGGGTGGCTCCCTGGTCACTGGGGAGATCTACCTGTTTGACAGCTCCCCAGTGACCAGTTAACGACGCACCAACGATCCCTACAGGATCGTTATCGTTGTCGGGATCGCTGTTGCGTCATTGTTTATGACTTAATGAGCTTAAATGACTGCAGTTTGTGAATATAACCTTACACCTCATTCAGATGTCCATGTTTCACAGAGTTCTATCCATGTTTTTCACAGACACATCACTTACTTATTATTATAGTCTATGAGTCTGTTCCCATCTGCTTGTTTTTTTACGGACTGTGTGTCCATGTAAAGTTATGGAGACATGTTCATTTTTTCCTGGTAGCATAAATGAAGATTGTAAATACCAGTGGGTCTGTGAAAAACGCTGTCTGTGTGTTTAACATTGCAAAGGATAGTAGAAGTTCTGTAATGTATTTATCTTACACTCTCGTCCACACCCTGAACGCGACATGCCGCGTTCCTGGTTCGGACGACAATGTATGATTTGTATGCAAGCATGCGCATGCGTACAAATCACACAGACAAATGAATGGGAGCGCACAATCATGCACAGTCAAGCGCAGCACCGTCCGTCCCCATTATAAACATAGAGACTTGCGGTGGCTGTGCTCACATGGCGGTTCCCCTCCACAGAACGCTGAGGAGGGGAACGCCAATGTGAAGCCAGCCTAACAAAATACTTATGACACACTGTTCCAAAACCTTGTTGACACCGGTACCATTTTATTGGGTACATGAAAAATATTGACATCTGAATGAGACCTTAAGAATCTGGCAAATCCTCGCAGTGCACAATGCGTGCGCTGGGAGGATTGATAAGTCACATTGACTGACTGCAGAATTATCAGTTTTAGACTGGACATCCTCTTTAAAATACATAGTTTAAAAGGTTCCTGGCACACATGTGCAGGCTAGACTCAGTGCTCATCCATCTAAGCCCTATATTTGGGTATACAACTGGAAACGTTCCTGGGGTCTATGGTATGCTCCACTTGACAGAAGCCAAAAGAGCGTTCTTTAGTCTTCAATCAGAATGATAAGTGTCAGTGCATCATTTTTTTTCCAATAAATAGGAAAACAAAGCTGATTAAATGTCTTATATAGAGGGCTAATACTGTGTACTATACAATATATACAATGGGACCCTCTGGGTAATACAGTGTTGGCCAAAAGTATTGACACCCCTGCAATTCTGTCAGATAATACTCAGTTTCTTCCTGAAAATGATTGCAATCACAAATTCTTTGGTATTACTATCTTAATTTAATTTATCTTCAATGAAAAAACACAAAAAAGAGAATGAAACAAAAAGCAAAACATTGATCATTTCACACAACTCCAAAAATGGGCCAGACAAAAGTATTGGCACAACCTTTAGCCAATATAACTGCGATCAACCACTTCCAGTAAACATCAATGAGTTTCTTACAATGCTCTGCTGGAATTTTAGACCATTCTTCTTTGGCAAACTGCTCCAGGTCCCTGATATTTGAAGGGTGCCTTCTCCAAACTGCCATTTTTAGATCTCTCAACAGGTGTTCTATGGGATTCAGGTCCGGACTCATTGCTGGCCACCTTAGAAGTCTCCAGTGCTTTCTCTCAAACCATTTTCTAGTGCTCTTTGAAGTGTGTTTTGGGTCATTGTCCTGCTGGAAGACCCATGACCTCTGAGGGAGACCCAGCTTTCTCACACTGGGCCCTACATTATGCTGCAAAATTTGTTGGTAGTCTTCAGACTTCATAATTCCATGCACATGGTCAAGCAGTCCAGTGCCAGAGGCAGCAAAGCAGCCCCAAAACATCGGGGATCCTCCGCCATGTTTGACTGTAGGGACCGTGTTCTTTTCTTTGGAAGTCTCTTTTTTTCTCCTGTAAACTCTGTTGATGTCTTTGCCCAAAAAGAGAGAACATTCTTCCAAAACATTTTAGGCTTTCTCAGGTAAATTTGAGCAAACTTCAGCCTGGCTTTTTTATGTCTCGGGGTAAGAAGTGGGGTCTTCCTGGGTCTCCTACCATACAGTCCTTTTCATTCAGACGCCGACGGATAGTACGGGTTAAAACTGTTGTACCCTCGGACTGCAGGGCAGCTTGAACTTGCTTGGATGTTAGTCGAGGTTCTTTATCCACCATCCGCACAATCTTGCGTTGAAATCTCTCGTCAATTTTTCTTTTCCGTCCACATCTAGGAAGGTTAGCCACAGTGCCATGGGCTTTAAACTTCTTGATGACACTGCGCACGGTAGACACAGGGACATTCAGGTCTTTGGAGATGGACTTGTAGTCTTGAGATTGCTCATGCTTGCTCACAATTTGGTTTCTAAAGTCCTCAGACAGTTCTTTGGTCTTCTTTCTTTTCTCCATGCTCAATGTGGTACACACAAGGACACAGGACAGAGGTTGAGTCAACTTTAATCCATGTCAACTGGCTGCAAGTGTGATTTAGTTATTGCCAACACCTGTTAGGTGCCACAGGTAAGTTACAGGTGCTGTTATTTACACAAATTAGAGAAGCATCACATGATTTTTCTAACAGTGTCAATACTTTTGTCCACCCCTTTTTTATGTTTGGTGTGGAATTATATCCAATTTGGCTTTAGGACAATTCTTTTTGTGTTTTTTTTTCATTGAAGACAAATTAAATGAAGATAATAATACCAAACAATTTGTGATTGCAATCATTTTCAGGAAGAATCTGAGTATTATCTGACAGAATTGCAGGGGTGTCAATACTTTTGGCCAACACTGTATATACCAATGTATGCTCATACATTGGCATGAGTTGGAGCCTAGTGTCAGAGGTAGACTTTAAGGCTGGAATCACACTGTCTGAGTGACATGTGAGTTACTCAGATCATTCACCCGGCACTCTTTGGACGGGTTACTGTCAGTGGTATGTTTTTCTATGTAGCTCCACTGCTCCCGTCCAGAGAGGGGGAGGCCATCCCGGGTGAATGATCTGAAACTCGCATGTCACTCAGTCAATGTGTTTCCAGCCTAAAGCTGGGGTTACACATAGCGATGTTCCAGCGACCCGACCAACAATCGGGAACGCTGGAATATCGCTATGTGATAGCTGGTGAGATGCCAGACAGGCAGTTCTCACCAGCGATCACTCAGCGATGTGCTAACACCCGACGTTCGCTGGGATCAGTCAGGGTGTCAGGTGCACACTAGGTGTCGCTGATCGTTGCCCCTGTCACACATGCCGATCCTTGTGTGACAGCACCAGTCCAACGATTGAAAAATGGTTCCGGCCATTTTGCAACTATCAGCGATCGGCTCGTTGACGGCTGGTCATTGCGGCATGTCACAAGCAGCGACGTCACTGGCGAGGTCGCTGCAACGTCACAAAACCTGTGACGTTGCATCGACATCGGTAGCGTTGTCGCTGCGTGTAACCTGGCCTTAAGTCTCTGATTCATCAAGACAAAATATTTTCTTGCTATTCTTAATGAGGGATTAAGAGATTCTGAAGCTCCTGATTCATGAAGAAGTGCTCGCCTCTTCATGAACCATGAGAGTCTGATGAGTGTTGTGCACCTCTGCGTGCTACATCTTAAATCTTACACCAGTACCTGAATAGTGTAAAATATCAGGTGCATGCAATGCTACAACTCAACATGAATAGCCTTGGCATTGCGCCCCTGCCATGCTCTAGCTCAACTTGGCTGTGCCTATTTTGGTGTACTTGGGGGAAATTGGTGAGAAAATGACAAAAGTTGAAACATTTTTGGAAATTCAATATTAAAAAACTATGGTGACATGTATGTTTTTTTATTGCAATAATGGAACAAAATCAACAATACAAGTCTATGGATCAGGGAAAATCATCATCCGTGTGCAGTCTGAGGGATGTCTGCTTTTAACCTTGTAATGATTAAGATGGTAAATACTGACATACTGACCACTGATGAAAATCTGATCCAAAACACAGATTAACGGGCTGTTTTTCCATGTTCAAGATAAATCAGTGATGTCTGAATGGGACCTTTGTCTGAATTTAGACTGTGAGACTTAAGAGTGTGTAATGTTTTATCTAAAAGGATGAAATTTACTTACATTTCTCATGATTTTTACAATGTCATCTTAGCCCCCTTTACATCATGTTTTTTGGGATCTGTGGCTATCCCATTGTACAACTGATAGCCACGGATCTGATTTGGCCTCCATGTATCCCTATGGGCATGGATTGGTCCTTAATGGCCATCCATGTGTGCAGAGATCCGGTTATGTCCGCTTTTTTCACAGCCTCAAAATTGGAGGCTGCTTTTACTTTTGCACTGTATGTAGATGAGGTGGTCGACAGGGTATGGGGTACTCGGGTACCGGGGCCGATGGCGGCTTTGATGGTGGGATCACAGCTGGTCAATCCCCTGTCCCATGCCCTGGACCCTCAATGGTGGGGAACAGTGGGGGATAAGGGGGTTGTTAACGTGACACCACCTATGGTACCTGGTAACGGGTAGACCAGCGCTGCAGCTGGCCGCTGAGGTGATGGTGGGTGCAGCAGAGTGTGGTACAGCTCCCACAGGTGCAGCTTTACCTCAGGGCAGTGGGGATGGATGAGGGGGGTAGTAGTTGCGTCTTTGCAGACAAGGCGGTGAATTGCGGCGGTTAGACAGGAACACAGACACACAGGGATTGTTGTTTCGGTACCTTTTACTCGTGACAGGGTAACAGGTACAGTCCAGAGTAATAACCAGGTCCCAAGTGCAACTTGGGACTTCCACCTTAGAAAGTTATGAGGCCTCCTTTGTCTTTGTGCTCTGTGGTTTGGGGGGTAAGTCCTGCCTGAGCCTGAACCCACCACTTCTTCTCCCTCTCTGGGCTTTGTTCTAAACTGGCAATGAGGTCTTTCTGCGGGGTCCCTGTTCCTCCTATGGCCCCTGGTCCTATACTTGGTCAGTTTAGCATCTCTTACTTTGTTCTCCTCAGGGCTGAACTCCTGAGTCTTCCGGGCTTTTGCTGCAGCACTAAATTCTAGCGGCATCGGACTCCGGTGTCCGGATGTACTGAAGGGCTGTAGTAACTGGTTTCCTTTTCTTAGTTCCCTCCTTTCTCCACTTGCCTCCGACCCTTTCCCTAGGGTGCGCACAGCGGTCAGTGGTCCCTGGTCCTGGACCTGGATCTCTCCCAGCGACCAGCTCCTCAGTCTCCTCTCTCTTCCCTCTCACTGCAGACTGACTAACTCCTCTCCTCAGGCCTGGATGTTCTTAAAGGGGAACTGACTTAAGGCAGCCAGTAGAGCTCCCCCTTCAGGTCTGGGGTGGAAGGTGTGGTGTGCTGTGCTAACCAAGGTGTAATTCCCTCCTTGCACCGGTGGATCCTGTAGCAATCCGCCGCAGGGGTGCCACATAGATACATTGCGAAAGTGAAAGTCAGCCCGATACCACTTGCCTGTGCTTTGCAGGCTTGGGCTCCTCCCAGCTCTTTCTGTGTCCGGATCCGTCAAAATCCCAGATCTGGACACAGAAATAACGTCCGGAGTAACAAATCCGGGCCTGTCCGTTCCTGTCTGTTTGGTCCTGCAAAAAACAGGATCACCAAGGACAGGAACAAAACGTGAAGTGACGGGGGCCTTACAGTCTGTGAATAAAATCTTTCCTTTCAGACATTTTTTCTGCCTGTCTACGCCTTCAGTTTGATACAATGTATTGTTGTGCTAGTGTTGTGTTTAGATCAAATTAGAGAATAACTGATAGGCTGCAACCACACTGTCCGAGTGACATGCGAGTACCTCAGATGAGTCTCAGATGACTTACTTGGAATGGCCACCTCCCTGTCAGAATGGGAGTGTGGAGCTGCTTATAAGACATTGTCTCGGCATCTGAATGTAACAAATTTGTTTCCATGGCTGACAACAAATTGAGGTTACTAATTGTTAGAAACCAAATCCCGACTATTCCTTTAGTGCAGTACTTTATTATTCACTGATTAAACCTTAAAGGGAACTTGACCCCTAAAAATGTGTATTTAGAAAGTTCAATAAGCGACTTTATTACCTTCAGCGTTGTGGCTTCTCAGATTTTGAGAAGCCACAAAAGGCGTTGCCTGGTGCTTCTCCCCGCCGCCTGCAGCCTTATTATTCACG